>OY751433.1:20086424-20135911 GCA_963565745.1 Phengaris arion | reverse complement strand
AATTTGAATGGCATCTATGCGTACAAAGTACAAGTTGAGTGCCGGCCTTTCATCATTCGGGTGGTGCTTGCGGGCGCGCCAGTGGAGCTGCAGGTGGACACGGGCGCATGCCAACACGCTGATCAACGAGCGCACGTGGCGCGCGGTGCGCCCCGCCTGCCGCCGCCGCATCGCCTCCAACCTGCGCCACTGGCACTGCGCACGTGGACCGACACGCCTGTTCATCTGCTCGGGCGGACATGGACGCCGACCACAAGCTCCCATTGCTAGTGGCCAAGGGTACCGGACCCAACCTACTAGGGAGAGACTGGCTCGGTCATCTTAGCATAAGTATGAACATAAATTTTCTTTCTAATGGAGATTCTACTGCGCTGGAAAGTATTATCACTAAACATAGTGAAGTGTTCAAGGACGGTCTCGGTACCTACCTACTGTCACTATACATTTAAAACCAGGTGCTATACCAAAATTTTTGAAAGCTCGCCCGGTTCCATACGCTATTAAGGAACGAGTAGAGAATGAAATTGACCGGCTGGTATCTGAAGGCGTCCTACGACCAGTGGCATACTCGGAGTGGGCAACACCGATCGTACCAGTTATTAAAAAATCTGGTGAAGTCAGACTCTGCGGGGACTACCGTAGTACCGTCAATGAAGCCACTGAATCAGATACCTATCCTATGCTTACAGCGAATGAGGTGTTCGCTGAGATAGGTGGCGGGAAATTCTATACAACACTTGATCTAGATCGGGCATACACTCAAGTTACTGTCACCGACGAGACATCAACACTTTTGACTTTGAATACTTGCAAAGGACTGTATTCCGTACACAGGCTAGCATTTGGCGTAAAGGCCTGCCCGGGCATTTTCCAAAGAATGATGACAGCTCTACTGGCAGGCATCAAAGGAGTAGCAGTTTTGATAGACGACATTATTGTCTCTGGTAGCACCATACAAGAAATGCTGAAACGCCTGGACAATGTATTATTACGCATCAAAACAGCGGGACTACGTCTTAATAAAAAGAAATGTAAGTTTGCAAAAGAAAAAGTTGAATTCTTGGGGTTTGTCATTGAAAGTGACGGCATCCACCCGTCACCGAGCAAGGTTGAACCCATACAGAACACCCCAGAGCCCAAGAATGTTCTCGGCCTGTATAATTTTTACGAGAGGTTTATCACTCACAAAGCTACAATTCTTGAGCCCTTACATCGGCTTTTGGATAAATCACAGGCATGGCAGTGGACGGATTGCGTTTGACACAGCTAAACAAGCTCTTACATTTGACATGACACTCGTGCACTATGATTTAAACAAACCTCTCTTAATGACATGTGACAGCTCGTAGTATGGTGTTGGAGTGGTTCTCTCTCATATTATTGTTCGCGCGTTAGCGCCGCACATATGCGAGATCCCATACGAGCGCGCCCGACGGAGCTCTTTTGTCCCACTCACACGCACGGGAATGTTCGCGGCGATACCCGACGCAAAACCACTACGCCTACAACCCTACTCGTGGACACTCACATTTTAATTGGCCTTTTATATAGAATTATTTTAAAGTTGTAAAAACCTGAATATAATCAGACTAAAGTTTTCAGAATTTTATTTATCTCTTATGTACTATCGTACATAAAGTGGCGACCGTGAAAAAAGAAGATTTCTAGATTTTCAGCAGATACAAAGCATCGGATCGAAGTCACTGGAAAGTTCCAGCCATTTTGCCGAGTCATTCTCAGCCAACGAAGAGGCAATAGTTAACCATTAATTGAAATGTATTGGATATTTATGATAATATCCAACAAATATAAGGGATTAAGAAGAAGATTTGGTATTTTCACCGAAATAAAGTGAGTCCGTTCCTTTTTTATTCACTGATCACCATATTCACCCACATTCTATATGAGTTTGCAATAATTGTTGAAGCTCGTAAATGCATTTAGGTACATTTCTTCATTATTTTTAATTGTTCATTTTCTTTCAAAGCGCCTATTTTTGCATATTTGCCTACTTTTGCGGTCGAAAGTCTAAGACTATTGAGTGTCGCTTTCCGACTGTCTATTTTGTACATTTATGCCTACTTTTGCGACTTGAAAGTCTAAATTCATAATTATTAAACAACCATTCGCTTTCAATTTGCCTATTTTGCATATTTGTCTACTTGGTGATCTGAAAGTCAAGACCTTATTTGTCGCTTTCAGATTCCCTAAACCTTTGCGTTTATGCCTGTTTTTCGACTTGAAAGTCTAAATTACAATATAATCGTACCTATTTGCCTGCATTCAAATTTATTAAAAAATTGCTAAACCAATTTGGCCTAATATTTAAGATTATTTATGCTTACCTGCGCATGCGCATCAATTCATTATATTACATTATAAAATCACTTATCACATTTCATTTCAATTTGCAACTTTAATAGTGATACAGAATATTTAAACCAATTTCAAATTCCACTATTTCAATATATTTCACATCCTAAATTACATTCTTAGTGATTCAAAGGCTTTGCATATTCATATTTCATTCCCTCCCTATAGGTAATATACCTGCAGGTGTAATTTCTCGATAATAGAAAAGATCGAAACATTCCATTCCAGGGTCACAGCGCGGCGCGTGACAGCAACCTCATACATCCGAGAGTGCATACGTACTAGGAGTGTGCATCGACTGACGCCGGCTGCCTGCAGCGCAGTACCTACTGATCCTGAATTCCAACGTTATCAGTATAGTCAGCTGTTCTATTCATTGAAGCGAGGCCGTATTGTATACATTTTATTTTTATAATTAATTTACCTATCTTTGTTTTGCGTGCTAACTTTGTGACATGGAGGCATCACTTAAAGTTTTAAATGTTAAACGAGCCTCAATAAAAGGTCGCGTTACTAAATTCGCTAATCAAATTAACGACTTAAAAACTTATACTAAAATCACACAAACTGATGTCAACATATTAGCACAAAAATTAGTAAAAATTGAGGCTTTATTCGCTGAATTCGATGGCGTGCAAAGTCAAATAGAGGGAATAGACGCAGATAATTTAAGTAACGAATTAGATACCAGGGAATCTATAGAACTAGCATTTTATACTTCTATAGCTGCCGCTCAGGAAATTATTGAACAAAATTCGGTTTCTAAAAAATCATGCCACGATCAAGGTCAAAACAGTTATGTTAGCGCAGATGACGATGACCAGGAGGTTATTGGTTTTCGTTTGCCTATTATTAAAATTAGTAACTTTGATGGTACCTACTATAAATGGCTTGAGTTTAGAGACACGTTTAGCTCGCTCATTCACAACAATTCTAGGATTAAAAACATACACAAATTCCATTATTTAAATTCATATTTGGAAGGTGAAGCTGCTCGAGTCATTAGTAATTTACAAGTAACTAACAGTAATTATCCTGAAGCTTGGAATCTTTTATGCGAACGGTATAACAATGTTAGGCAATTGATAAATAACCATTTAAAACTTTTATTAAATATTGAGCAAGCTCGCGAATCTGACAAGTCACTTAGATTTATTGTTGATCATGTCACAAAAAATTTACGTGCCCTTAATAATTTAAACCAGCCCAACTTTTAAAAAGCCCACGGAACACTGGGACACATTAATTATATATTTAATTTCAGCAAAGTTAGACAACAACACTCGAATTAAATGGGAGGAATATATTCATGCTAACGTTAATTCTTCGGATATGCCGTCTCTTGACAATTTTATGACGTTTTTAAAGGCTCGCGCCGATGTACTCGAGTCAGTTTTTCGTAACAAACAAGATTGTCAAAATAAAAACGTAAAATTAGCTCCTAATTTCTCTCATAACTCTAAAAATTCACAAATACAGCAATCAACTAAATCATTTTTTGTTGAAAAGACGAATAATTCAAATAACTCAATTGGCTATAGATGCGTTGTGTGTAGTACAAATCACCGAATTTATGAGTGTCCACAATTTTTAGATAAATCGGTTGATAACCGGACTGCACTAGTAGCTAAATTAAAACTATGTACAAATTGTCTACGCGTTGGACATAATTTACGTGGATGCAGAATCAATGGTTCGTGTAAAATATGTTGCGATCGTCATAGTACACTACTTTGTAGGTCTAAAACGGACTCCGAGCAAACGGAACCAATCGCAATGTCCGCGATGACTTCATCGGAGGTTCTTTTATGTACCGCACTTATTGAAGTTGTCAATCCTACAACTAAAAATTCTATAACTACTAGAGCACTTCTTGATTGTGGTAGTCAGTGTTCGTTTATTTCTGCGAAATTAAAACAACAATTAAATTTAAATTCATTAAATTCCAATATCCAAAATGTTATAGGTATAGTTTCTTCACTCACTTCACTTCTTTGCAAATCAACATGGAACGTTGCAATATTACACTAAAATCACGTTTCAATTCATTTACAGCTAATATTACATGTTTAGTTATCCCTGAAATAACGGGTAAAATACCTAAATCCTATATTAATATTAAAAATCTAAACTTAAAATCATTCGAGCTCGCAGACCCCAGTTTTAACAAGCCCGCTGACGTAGGACTACTTATCGGTGCTGATATTTTTTGGGACATTTTGCTGCCCAATCAGCACTCTATAGGGACCGGAAATCCCATCTTACGGCAGTCAAAATTAGGTTGGCTTATTGCAGGTCCCATGCGCTATGCTCATGACACCAATAACAATAGTAATACTACACAATGTAATTTTTCTAAGATTACTCTGGAAAATGGTAATAGTAAAATTACAGAATTGCACAATGATCTTAAAAGGTTTTGGGAATTGGAAAGTTTGCCACAAAAATCTTTACTTACAGATAGGGAGAGAGATTGTGAAAATCATTTTATACAAAATACTAAACGTACTGCAGACGGGCGTTATTGCGTTAAGTTACCATTTTCTAGGTCTTCTGGGTGCTTAGGAGATAGCTATTTTATGGCTAGAAAACGATTTTTTAACTTGGAACGTAGGTTCAGAAAACAGCCCGAAATTAAAGCTGCCTACGTTGATTTTATAAATGAGTATGCTAATCTTGGTCATCTTTCAATTTCAGAAATTAACAAACCTGTAAATGGCTATTTTATCCCTCACCACCCGGTTATCCGCGAGAACAGCGAGTCTACTCGACTTCGTGTTGTTTTCGACGGCTCTGCTCTCACGAAAACGTCTAACTTATCTATAAATGATATCCTAATGATAGGACCGTCAATACAAGACTTTTTTTTTTAATATACTACTTCGGTTTCGTCAATACCGGTTTGTATTATGTTGCGATGTAGAGAAAATGTACCGCCAAATATGGTTAGAAGAGTCTGATCGTAATTTCCAATTAATCCTTTGGCGTGATGAGGAGGACAAGCCTTTGCAAACCCTGAGACTAAATACGGTCACATACGGCTTAGCGAGTTCTAGTTTTCTTGCAACGCGTTGTCTTTGGCAGGTTGGTGAGGAATGCAATGACTCTATTATAAAAGATATAATACAGAATGATTTTCTGGTGGACGATCTTATAACTGGCCATGATGATGAGAACCAGCTCCGATTTATCCAACAAGCGGTTTCTAAAAATCTTGCTCAGGCAGGTTTCAATTTGCGTAAGTACCGCTCTAACTTACCTACATTGCCGTCTTTGCAATCCAACGGTAATTTAATTGTAAGCGAGACATCTAATACACTAGGTCTGAGCTGGGATCCTTCGTCGGATATTCTTAAATTTCCAGTCGCTATAGATCATCCTAATTCTGTGACTAAGCGGAGTATACTTTCCACAACTTTCAAATTGTTCGACCCCTTGGGCCTCCTATCTTTGTGCACTATCATCCCCAAAATATTGCTACAGACTCTATGGTCTCTGAAACTTGATTGGGACGAACCAGCACCTAAAGAAGTTGTCAAATCCTGGAAGACTTTTATTGATGGTCTCCAGTCTATTGCATCCTTGTCTATATCTAGGCCGGTATTAATATCAAACTCTATAAACAATGAAATTCATTGTTTTTGTGATGCCTCACAACGCGCCTATGGTGCCTGTATTTATCTTCGTTCGACAAACGCGGAAGGTCAGGTACACGTAAATTTACTTTGCGCTAAATCACGCGTTGCTCCTGCATCTATTCAAACTACTATACCTCGTCTCGAGCTCTCGGGCGCTCTACTTGCAGCTGAGCTATGCTCTACCGTAACGCAAGCTTTACGTTGCAAAATTACGAGAACGTCTTACTGGACCGATTCTAGTATCGTTTTAGCTTGGTTACGTGTCGGGTCGATAAATTTGAAAACGTTTGTAGCCAATAGAGTAGCCGCAATTCGGGAACTTACTGAAATTGCTTCATGGCATCATATCTCCACTAAAAATAATCCTGCAGATCTTATATCACGCGGTGTAGATCCTAGGGAAGTTGCTAATTGCAATCTGTGGTGGTTTGGACCGGAGTTCCTGTCATCACCGGAGAATGAATGGCCTCTATCACAGTTTCAGACTTATATTGAGACGAACGATTTACCAGAGGTTAAAGTTCATTTAATAGAATACAGTAATAATTTAAATCATTCTATTTTTAACATTGAAAAATATTCTAAACTTAAAACTATACAAAACATATTTGCTTACATTAATAGATTTTCGTATAATTGCAAAAACTCAAAAAATAAAATTACAGGTCCTTTAACAATTTCAGAACTTGATAAAGGGCTACTATATCTAATTCATATTTCCCAGTCTGAGTCGTTCTCTAAAGAATTCGCCTTATTAATAAAAGGAAAATCTCTAAATCCTAAATCTAATGTTGCGGCACTTAACCCATTTGTGCATAACGGTGTTATTCGAGTAGGTGGTCGCATTCAAGACTCTAACTATAGTTTTGATATGAAACATCCTATATTACTGAGCTCGAAACATCACTTAACTAAACTGTTATTCAAACACGAACACCTCAAGCTCTTACACGCTGGTCCGCAAGCTCTTTTAGCATCTCTACGATCGCGGTTCTGGCCTATTAATGGTAGAGACTTAGCGCGCCGAATAGTTTTAAATTGTAATGTTTGTAGAAGGTTTAAAGGTGAAATAGCTAAAAACATAATGGGTAATTTACCGTCCGACAGAATTACGCCAGATTTCCCTTTCCTTGTTGTTGGAACTGACTTTGCTGGGCCATTTATGATCACGGATCGGAAGGGTCGTGGTTGTAGGATTACAAAATGCTATTTATGCTTATTAATTTGTTTTAAGTATAAATGCATACATTTAGAAGCAGTTTCTGAATTATCTAAAGATGCTTTTATATTATGCCTCCGTCGTTTTATTGCTCGTAGAGGCATTCCACAAAAAATATATTGCGACAATGGTGGCAATTTCGTAGCGGCTGCTAAAGAAATTAAGGAATTCCTAAATTCTAACGCGAACGCTCTATCTGATTTTGCAACCAAAGAAGGCCTCGAATTTTGCTTTTCCCCAGCATACGCGCCTCATTTCAATGGGTTAATGGAAGCCGGCGTCAAGTCTGCTAAATTTCATTTGGCGCGTATATTAGGCCATACTCATTTAACTTTCGAAGAGCTCTCGACATTATTCGCTCAGATAGAATCTATCCTAAATAGCCGCCCTTTATCTCCTTTAAGTTCTTCCCCAAATGATCTCTACCCCTTAACCCCGGGCCACTTTTTGATCGGAAGACCGCTAAAGGCGCTGCCATCTCCAACTCTACTTGAGACTAATACCAATCGTCTTGACCGTTTCCAGCGAATTGAACAAATTAAGCAGCACTTCTGGAATCGCTGGAGCCAGGAATACATCTCCGAGCTACAGGCACGCACCAAATGGCGTATAAGGAAACGAAATTTGCAAGCCGGCGATATGGTGATATTGAAGGAGGAAACTCCACCCCTGTATTGGCGACTTGGACGGGTAGAACGAACTTTCCCGGGACCCGATGGCGCTACCCGTGTTGCCGACATTACTACTTCCCGAGATGTAGTCCGCCGCGCTCTCAATCGAGTGTGTTGGCTCCCTAATCCTGACGATCAAGCCAAGCCAAGGGTATCTCCAAATACTGGTGAAGAAGCTGGAAAGCTGTGAGCTTTCCAGGGCCGGGTGCATGTTCGCGCGTTAGCGCCGCACATATGCGAGTTCCCATACGAGCGCGCCCGACGGAGCTCTTTTGTCCCACTCACACGCACGGGAATGTTCGCGGCGATACCCGACGCAAAACCACTACGCCTACAACCCTACTCGTGGACACTCACATTTTAATTGGCCTTTTATATAGAATTATTTTAAAGTTGTAAAAACCTGAATATAATCAGACTAAAGTTTTCAGAATTTTATTTATCTCTTATGTACTATCGTACAATTATTGATAGTAGAAAAGAAAGCCCTGTTGCTATGAGCTCACGGACATTAAGCTCAACAGAGAGACGATATTCACAACTTGACAAAGAAGCAACAGCTATTTTATTTGGCATAAAAAAATTTCACAACTATTTGGCTGGCAGGTCATTCACTGTGGTCACCGATCATAAACCCCTTCTTGGTATATTTCACCCCAAAAAACCGATGCCGACTATATTATCACCTCGTTTGACCAGAATAGCAATCGCTTTAACTGCACACAACTATAATATAGTATACAAGCCTGGAGCACAGTTAGGTAGCGCTGACAGTTTGAGTACGTGGCCACAGCCTGTGCCAGAAAAGCCTGAAGAGGAAATGAGCGAAATATTATTAATGGCTGAAAAACCAGAAGACTTCCCGTTTGACGCTCAGCATATTGCGACAGAGACACAAAAAGATAAAACATTGTCTCAAATAATTCATTATGTCCTACGAGGCTGGCCTTCAAAAGTAAGGGAGCCAGAGCTACATACCTACTGGCTACATCGCTTTGAATTATCATTACAAGATGGCTGTCTTTTGCTAGGTAATCGCGTAGTGGTACCGCCACTTTTGCGTGAAGCTACGTTACGAGCATTGCATAAGATGCATAGTGGAATTGTGTAGACCAAAGCACTAGCAAGAAGTTACGTTTGGTGGCCATATTTAAATGAAAATATAGAAGCACTAGTGAGTCAATGCAACAAATGTCTTGAACATCGGCATATGCCATCTAGAACTCAGCACGAATGGATAACACCCACTAGACCTTGGTCCAGGATTCACATAGACTTCGCTGGCCCTTTTCAGAACAAGAATTTTTTGATAATCGTGGCGGCGTACTCAAGATGGCCTGAAGTATATCATGACCTGAACATATCGTTAACAATATGACCTCGGCGACCGTGATTCGACACCTACGAACAGTCTTCGCGACACATGGTCTGTGTGAGATATTGGTGTCTGACAATGGTACAGCTTTTGTGTCTGAAGAAATGAGGCAGTTTTTAGACTCCAACAAAATAAGACACATTACCACAGCACCATATCACCCTGCTACCAACGGATTAGCTGAAAGGATGGTCCAGACTGTAAAAGATAAAATACGTAAAATGGATTATCTAACGTGGGATGTGAAGATACCCAGTGTGCTACTAGGTCTCCGAGCAACACCTTGTGCTGGAACACAAAAGAGTCCTGCAGAGCTTGATGAATCGGAGGATACGTACCTTACTGGATACCCTACATCCAGACCATATACAACGAAGAAGAACCGATAAACAAATACATGACAATTGTCAGAGACGGAACAGAGAGACGAATGTTGGTTGTAAAATAAGATACCGAAACTATGCCTCTGGTCCAAACTGGTTACCTGGAGTTATAGTGGAGAAAACGGGTCCATCCAGTTATAAAGTGCAGACAGAAGGTGGGCTTATCATCGACAGGCATATTGATCAAATTATAAAAATCACATCACATGATAAGGACTCATCTCATGATACGGATGGAGGGAGAGATTCTAATATCTCAAGAAACGATGAGTTGCAAGATATTATAGAAATTCCTAGTGAAGAATCTTGGGCTGAAATGTTAGGAATACCAAAAAATTAAATTGTTATTTTGATTTATATTTATTGACTGCTGCTTACATTGTATTGTTTAGAAAATAACTTTTTTTGGTTCAATATTATTGACGATGTGAAATGTTAAATTATTATTATTAGTTTGTTTTTTTATGCTATAATTATGTACATACTTAAGGGGAAGGTATGTAGAATACACATCTAATATTTTGTATGAACTTTGTAGGTTGGTTGATGTGGGTACATTCTTGTTTTTCTTATTGACTTAATAAGATGAACTTAGTGGGTACACAAATATTTTCAGTGTATTTTTGCTACCTAGCTCATTAAAGCTGATCTTTCGTAATTTAGTGTTTTAATACTTATTCTGGACATAATAACTAGCTTCCTGTTAATGTTAATAATAAACGCGGCACGGCGAAAATGGCGGCAGCACGGCGAAAATGGCGGCGGCGGCGGCCCGCCGGCGCAGCGCTATATCTTTATTACATATATATGTATAATTTTTGCTTTGTTCGAAAATTCGGAATGTGGTGAGTTCGAACCCCGGTCAGATATTTTTTTGATTTATTTTTTAAATTTCAACACTCCGAGCAAGGCTCCCAGGTACTAATTAATTACTTTCGAACAAATTTGACTCCTATAAGATTTACTGAAAATAACGGCATTTAATTAAGTTGCGAAAAAATATGCCCAGGAGGCAAAATTGGTACAGGTCACAGGTAGGCAAGCGTTATAATATCGTATTTAAATAAATCCTTATTTTGATAAGCAGCTTCAAAACCATAAATTGTTTAGCGCCACCTATTGAAGTTTTTGTTATTTTATATTAGATAATACACAACGTGCAATACGTGCTTCAAACATAGTCCTAAAGATGGCGATTTTATTTTAAAATAAATGGCTAATTTTGTAGATTTTATACACTCGGCGTCATCTATCGGTCATCGGGAGAATTAAAAATGATGAATGTTTTAAACTTTAAAGTATGGGCATTGTCAGTCTATAGTATAATTCCTCCATGGTACTAGGTCTATTAAAACTACCTACCTACATAGTTCATTTAATCCCTGCCGTTATAATATTATTTATTATAACTGCGTACTGCCGAACCTAGAAAGTTCAATAAAAACTTCAAACTATAAAGAAGTAAATATATATATATATATATATATATATATATATATATATATATATATATATATATATATATATATATATTCTACTATTACCTATCTATCATCGAAACTTATAAATAAATATAATAATAGCCAATGGGTGTTAATTTTTCCACACCGATAACACGAACAAAGGCTTCATTCATAGTAAAAAATCAATCATAATAATATTGTGATAATAATTGTAATCAGCGAAGAAAATTAAATATGCAGTGGGCATAGAATCACAGTAGGTATAAGAAATAACAGTAACTAGGTGAAGAAAAAACCAAGTGGACTTGTAAACATATATATAATTCACCTCAAATAAATAGCTCTACAGCTCTTCACACCAATTTTCGTATAAATGACAATACCTGTCACTCTCTAATATCTAGGTTCGACACTAAGTACATATAATAATTATTAATAGTAGAGAAAAAGTAACAAAAAATACCTACATTAATTAAAAAAATATTCACAATCTTTAGATCTATATCACTTGCACTTGGTATTATAAATTCGAAATTTAACGTAGTTCTCAGTACCCAAACCCAGCGGGGTCCTATGTCAAGGAGAATTATGAGTGATGCAGTCGAGAATTAGATCTGGATATCTTCTATTGAATTATGCTGAAAACAGAATTTGTTCCGTTTAAAAAACGGAAATATAAACTTTTCTAACCGACCTCCAGCCAGCGGGATATTTACCAAAGCCAAATTAATAAAATTTAAACTATTTACTTAAATTACCTATGCGTACATCTTGTATTAAAATTAAAAGCGTAAATGTAAATCTAGCCTATGTGTTATTCTGATGTATAAGGTATATTACTGTAGTTTCGTCTAAATGCATTGAGTAGTTTTTCTGTGAAGAGTAACAAACATACAAACATACAAACATACATACATACATACATACATACATACATACATACATACATACATACATACATACATACATACATACATACATACCAATATAGATAATGTCATACAAGGATATTTTAAACTCATGACAATAATGCTAAATGTTTTGTGAAAATACGTTTAAATATTATTATTACCTACTTATCAATTTGTGCTGCCTATCTATTACAGCTGTCTGTGTATTTTTTAAGTATCAAACATAATTTGTTTTATTTTTGATTTTAAACATTTTTGTAATTTTTTTAGTAAAAATCTACATATTTCACTATGTCTTGTAAATGAGTTAAGAGCATTTCCAATTTCTGGTATATAGGTGTTAAATCGAGCCTAAGTTGCTGCTAAATTATTAAGGGATATATTAATAATGAAGTATGTATTTACGTTAATATTAACAAGGGATAAAAATCATAATCACCTTTTAAGTAAGTACTTATAATATTTTTTTCCTACAAATTTGTTGACGTAGGTAAATTCAGGTGTACGTATATAACGCAATTTAGTGTATTTATAGAATAGATATTCAATTTCTATAATAAAAATTATATCCTTCATTGATTTCAAAACTAATGACGTAGGTACATTTGACAGATAAAAACATACAAGAATAAGTTACGCCGCCCGTCTTGATTTCAGAAGATTTTGTCAATTAGGTATAAGCAGACTGATTAAACTGCGGAATGCGAGTGTCAAAATTGCAAGAAGATAATCTGGCACTGGCGACTCAAGCAGAAGACTCCAGATTCGACATCCGGTCTTCGGGGGCGAGTGATGTGGCGGACCAATAGCACAGATTAATAATTAGTTACTACGTAACCAATAGGGTATAATATATTCAAAATTTTTGAAAACTGCTTATATTTAAAGGTTAGGACGAACTATTTAACAGAAAAATGAAATTAAATAAATTAATGTCTTTTTGTCTCCATTTAACCAATTAGAGTGGAATTTATCTTTAAGAGCTTTAAATATAAGCAGATTTCAAAAAAAATATGAAAACACCCTACTAGCGCCACGATCCTAAATCGCGCTATCGAAGTTTTCACAGTTCGGCGCTATATAATATATACAACATCTGAAATGCTTACAAGTGGGATTCCGCCTGATCATATCACCTAGCTCGGTTGGAGATCTCCTTTTGGGGCTCTGACTATTCTCACAATTTCCTCTAATTTTCGATTTTAATAACTTACCTCGTCCTCTACACAGTACATAGCAAATTAAGTTAGTTTTCACGTGTAAGTTCCAATTGATCCCGTGTGAAGACTCGAGCATTTAGTTTTTATAAGTTATCATAGTAAGTCGGTAAGGTATGAATTATGATTTACTTGAAACAGAGGATTTTGTATCATTAATTTAGAATTTTTTGCAAGGATTTTGTACTATATCATTCATTGCTCATTGCCTAGCGGCTAGTCTATATATCTAGCTATTATGTATACAATTCTCGTGTCACAGTGTTTGTTACAGACTCCTTCGAAAAGGCTTGCGATTTTTGTGAAATTTTGAAGGTGTCAGCCGGTATATTTGGTAGGTATGAGAATAAATTGTAAGCTATTACTTCTATACCCGTAAGTGATAAATGGCCCACTTTTATTATTTTATGATTTGATTTATAATATTACCTTAAATTTTCACCCTTCTAACACCAACTCCCATTGTTTAATAAAATAAACTACTTGGCAAAGATCCGTATTTTATAATAATGTATAAAAATTTACTGAAATATTGAAAACAATAATACTTAGTTAAATAAAAATAAAAATAATTAAAAAAATTTATTTATTTGTCACCACAAATAACATAACAATATTACTTAGGCTCATGTAGAATTTCAGGTTGTTGTGGGAAACTGGTGCCTAAATTGGGCGTTAGCCTGTATTTTAGGACACCAGGCCTCTATGCCAGGATTCCTAGGTAATTTCCTAGGTATTCTTACAGTTTTTTTACAGTAAATTTATTGTTTTTCAGATTGTTTAATGTATTTGAGGATGGTGATGTCAGGGTTAGTAACTGATTAGTGTAAGTATAATATCGTGCCGGATTTGTGTGTGTATGTGTGTGTGCCTGTGTGTGTGTCAATGTGTGCGTGTGTGTTTATGAGTGCCTATATATCTCGTACTGCAATTAATTTTTTAGTTTTGTAATAATTTAATGTCCTTAGCCAATTTGTCAGTCGGTTTTTACAGATAGATTCTGTTACGTGATATATGTTTACAATTTTATTATAAAGATATCCTCCAAGGAAGGAAAAGAAGCGATTAGCGAACCGTGAACGAAAGAGGTCCGTCAATACGTCCGTCAATTTAACTATACAACATAATTTTTTTTTTAACAAATTTTCATAGCAAGGTACAATACAAACTCGGTGTTACAAAAACCTAGAAGGTTTGTCCGTACACCGGTGCATCTGTCATCAAATGCTCAATTTAGATATTATAACTTTACTTATTAACTATGAACAAAACGTTAGTTTAATAACATAGTAAAATGTAAATACATACAACATATGCTGTTGACAGTGTCAGTCGTACTCATGGTAGGCATAAGGCGTCTAGTGCGTGGTGTTTATTAAGTCGACGGGGTTGTGACGTCTCTTTCCTTGGAGCGAGGATGGATCGTAGGTCAAGAGACAGTGCTGTTTAATAACTATGTGAAGAATGAACAGTTGTCGCACGGTCAATACCTGGCTCTTTTTGTATAGGGGTACAGTTGGGTAAGGTAGGCTATGTGAGACATTAAGTACCGCCCTCTGAGTACGCTCCAGTTGTAAGAGAATGGTTTTGCGAGTGCCACCCCACGTCATTATGCAGTAGGTTAGCAAGGACTGGCAGAGTGTGTAGTAGACCGTTCTTCTTATAGCTTCATCCACCACGTTTCTTATATTTCCGAATATAGGTATTAATTTACGTATTATAGATGTAAGGGCTTCGATGTGCGGATGGAAGCTAAGAGAAGAGTCCAGGAACTCCAAGGTTAGGCTGTGGATGTTATCTCTAAAGCCCTGCACTGCAGAACAAGCGGTCTAGTACACGAGTGTGCTGTAATACAGTGCGAGGTAGTCGTGGGAAGGGAATTGCGTAAAGCGAAAGGGATGTATTTTGTTTTTTCGGTGTTAGTGTCAGAATGTTACTGCGTAACCATTCCGACACTGTATTGAAGCCGTTTTGTGCGATCTCATATACGCTTGCCCAAGTGTCCGAGTGAAACAAGAGGGCAGTGTCATCTGCGAAGGTGTAAATTTGCCCGTTTAATACGTTGTGTATATACAGATCGTTAATGTAGATGAGAAATAGGGTTGGGGCAACCGCGCTGTCTTGAGGAACGCCGTGGGTGGTTGTGAGTTTGCTGCTCAGATACCCATCTACTTTAACGCTCTGTGTGCGATCAGTGAGGAAAACGGCAAACAATTTAAGCTAGGTGCCCCTTATGCCAATTTGTTCCATCTTTTCTATAAGGACGGCAACAGAGACGGTATCGAACGCTTTGGCCAAATCAAGGAAGAACCCCAGGACCTTCATCTATTTTTTTTGATTATGTGGTCAGTAAGATCACGAACAGCATCACTCGTTGAAATACCGGCGCGATAACCGTACTAGGATTCATTATGCGTTCGAGTACTTTAGATAGGGAAGAGCTACAGCCTATAGTTAGTCACTTGGTCTCTGTTGTCTGCCTTATATATAGGGTTTATTGAATTTTTTTTAATTTTGGTGTATAGATCAGTTGTTAGCAATAAATTACAAATATGCGCAAGGGGAAATTACGCATATGTTTTCTTTTAAAATATATGTTGGAATTTTGTCCCATCACACTGCACAATCTCTTCGCAGAGACATCACCACTGTCGTCACTTCCATTTCATCTGTGGGTAGAAGTGTCATTGAATGACAGGGAGTCTTAATAGTTATTGGAGTTTTGTGAGGTGTAGGGTGTATTTCTTCAGCTAGAGTTCTACCAATGTTCACGAAAAATTTATTAATATTGTCGATTGATTGTTTAGGGGAATGTACTAATGAAAGAAGAAGAAAAAGAAGAAAATATACTTTATTGTGCACAATCAGTAGTTACACATACTCACAAATATAAAAAATACTAACGACACTACGATAGTACACAAAGGCGGCCTTATTACTAAATAGCAATTTCTTCCAGACAACCTTTGAAAGAAAGGAACAAATTGCTGGAAAGCGGTATTGTGCTAAAAGTATTTATCTTGATACTATAAACATAAAATAAAATAAATAAATAAATACATACATACACAATAATACATATACAAAAACTTAAATAATAAAATAAGTAATAAAAACAATTTACGTTATAATAATAATATATATAACACTATATGCATATCGTTACATCTGACACAGTCTGAGGTAGTACTCTTTTAGGGAGGATTTAAAAGTATTCAATGTTTTGGCTTGTCTTATTCGGGTAGGGAGAGAGTTCCAGAGTAGGACGGATTGCACAAGGTATGAGGAGTGGGAATACTTAGTGTGGTGGATGGGGATATCAAGAAGGAGATTTGTAGAGGACCGCAGCTCTTGCCTGTCGGAGCAACGAAAGCTGTAGGTTTCCTTTAGATATTGAGGGCTGTTGGGATCAAATAGGATGGAGTAAAGAAAGGAAAGTACGCGAGCATTACGGCGTAAGCGAATTGGTAACCACTTGAGCTTGTTACGGAACTCAGATATGCGGTCAAATTTGCGCAAGCCAAAGATGAACCTCAGAGACAGATTCTGGAATCGCTCAAGTTTGTTGAGTTGGTCTTCGGTCAAGTTAATGAAGCAAACATCCGCGTAATCAAGAAGGGAGAGAAACAACGATTCAGCTAAGGCTACCTTAGTAGGAACCGGCAGAACACACCGAAGTCGTTTAAGGGAGTGCCACGTTGAGTAAACCTTTCTGCTAATCTCTTTCAGCTGCTGAGACCAAGATAGATGCTCATCAAAGTACACACCAAGATTCTTTACAACCTTACTATATGGTATTGTTATACCATTGATGGACACCGAGAAGGTTAGTGGGGCTGCTAATTTTTGTAGTTCTATTAGTTATCTTATTAATTATTTGCCATAAGGTTTTGGTATTTTGTCGAGAAGTTATAAGTTCCGTATTGTCTTATTATTATTATTGTATTGTATTCGTTTTTTAATTGTTATAGGATTTTAGAGCAGTAGTTTCTATAGCGGAAGTATGATGTTGCGAGAATTTGGTCGTTAGGGATTTTTACAATTTCTTTTTAAATTGTCTTTTTAGGCAATGAAGGAGACCAGGAATAATTCACGGTGTGAGGAGTTTCTTACGGTTGGGTACTTTGACTAGTTTTGTTTTAGTTATCATTGATTACTCCCTAATGGAGCCAATAAGATAGTCTGCGGCATTATATTAGGACCTTGAGTATAAAATATTGGGGTGAAGTCCAGGTTAGATAGGTCGTTAGATATTTGGTCGTAGTTTAGTTGATTAATTTTGTTACTTGTCGCTAGTTTTATAGGAAGTTTTGAAAGGTAGAGAATTGGTGTTTCATGTCGGTAATAGATGTATGTGCAACAAGTACTTTAGCCGGAAATTTTGTTTACAGTATTATGTGGTCCAGGCAGTTGGATAGTCGAGTAGGCAGAATATGCGGGTAAAAGACCAAATGACGCGAGAAGTGTAAGGTAATTGTTCTTATTCTGGTCTAAGGAGTTTTCACCTATATTTATATTGGGATCACCTATGATTGCTATATTCTGGGCACGGTCTATTTTTTTTAATGAGTTTTTTAGGTAATTCAGGAACGGTGATATATATTTTTTTGATGGAGATCTATATACAGCTAATATAATTGTACTTTTATTTACGGTTATTTGTAGACAGTTTGCGTCTGTTAGAGATGGTTCCTCCTCTACGGTTACATCGAGATTCTTGTTTGCGTAGACAACGACTCCGTCATTTTGCGATCTATTGTTTTTTGTTTATGACCAAGTCCCACTGAACGTGGGTTCTTAGATGTAAGGTTTGAATTAATTCGTCTAGATTATTGTTAATGCTTCTTATATTTTGATTTATTATTTTGAATTAAGTTTTTAAGGTTCAGGCCGGGTGGACTGCAACCGTTCGGTTCGCAGTGAGAGGAGTCAACGACGTCATGAGCGGCAACAGAGTTCATTGTTTGATTTAAATGCTATCGAACTTTTCGTTTGTTTATTAGGCGCGCAGTTATAGATACGGATCTCTATATATAATAAATCTAGTGAATTGAACAAATCCCTAAATTGGTTCAGTGAAATAACAAAAAACATGTCAGTTCTTGAGTCGCGCTTGCAAACGCTAGGCAGGCTGTAGCTATCACGCCCTCTGCTCCACCACGCACCCGCTCGCGGCGCCCGCGCGGCGCGCGCGGTGTCAGTCGGTTGTCAGTCGGTTTCAAGCACACGTCGCGCGTGCTCACTTTTGAGTATAATTTTACGAAAATTATGCGGAATGGCGTCGAATGTGAAAGAAAATCCGCCACATACTGGGTTTGTGTGTGAAACTCAGTTTAATGAAGCTATTATGGCTATGTTAGAAGGACGGCAGAGGAAGGAAAAACCGTTATGGACTCGAGAAAGAATAGAAGATGCTATTTCAGCGATTGAAGAATTTAAATCAGCTGCAGTACTGAAACTTAAGAGAACAAACAAGCAATATTATTACGGTAACAAATATGATGTAATGGAGGTAGGCACAACAATGTTTTTAATATTGAAAAGAAAATTATCTACTGACTCGGTGGTGAAAATAGTGCCTCCAGATGAATTTTATGCTATACTTTGTGAGACCCATCAAGCGACGGGCCACGGAGGCAGAGATAAAATGCTATATAATTTAAAATCCAGATAATTGATTCCTACTTCTGTTGTATTAGAATTTTTGAAACTGTGTTCAGTATGTCAATCTAAGAAGAAATTCCCAAGAAAAGGTATCGTTGTTTGCCCGATTGTCTCTAGTGATTTTAACCATCGTGGTCAAGTTGATTTAATTGACTTCCAGTCAACCCCCGACAGAAATTATAAATGGCTATTACATTATCAAGACCACGCAACAAAATTCAGCTTTCTGCGAGCATTGACTTCAAAAAGAGCAGCTGAAGTTGCAATAGAACTATTGAAAATTTTCCTGGAAGTATGTTGTCCCTATATACTACAAAGCGATAATGGCCGTCAATTTACTGCTGCAATCATTCAAGAATTAACTGCCTTGTGGCCAACATGTAAAATTATTAACGGTAGGCCTAGACATCCAGCGAGTCAAGGATCAGTTGAGCGTGCAAATCAAGATGTCGAAGCTATGTTACGAGCTTGGTTGATTGATAATGATAGTAAAAATTGGGCGATCGGCTGTTATTTTGTTCAGTTTGAAAAGAATTCCTCCTTTCATCGTACCATTAAACGTTCACCGTACAAAGCATTATTTGGAACAGAACCAAAAACAGGACTCCAATCTACTCATATACCAACAGAATTACTTGGCAAGTTAGTTACTGAAGAGGAATTGGATCAGTTTCTCAAGCAGCAAAACGTATCAGCTACTGAGTCAATTGACAAAGACGCTAAAATTTGTGAGGAACAACTAGCTAGTGTATTAATTGAAAATAGCACATTGACTTTAGAGCAAATTGTGCCTGGCACATCAGCTATACCACCCGAATCTGAAGCACCAAATAGTACTACATTGATTTTAGAGCGAGTTATACCTGGCACATCAGCTATACTATCTGAACCTGAAGCACCAAATGTTACCACATTGATTTTAGAGCAAGCTGCACCTGGCAAATCAGCAATACCGTCAGAACCTGAAGCACCAAATATTCCCACATTGATCGAGTTAATAGCTGAACCACCAGTTGTATCAGAATCGGTTGAAAGAGTACAGGAAATGTTTTGTATTGTTTGTGGACATGAATTTACAGGAGCACATTTTTGTGACGTTTGTGGCAATTCCGTGCATGTAATATGTGACATTACGACAAGTGAAGAAGGATATGGATCGGGAGATCTATGCCTATTATGCCAAAAAGAAGAGAATATTAAAAAGCAAAGAGAAGATGCTTTACAAAATTTAAAAAGATCTGCAGATAAAATGAAAGACTCTTCTTCTAAGAAATTCAAAGATATATTAGTTGGTTCCACCGTTTTGGTTGATGTACCAAAAGTAGACAGGGGTCCACTAGATGCAAATAATATTACAGGGATTGTATTAGACACGAAAAATAACTTATTTCAAATTGGTACTTCAGTTGGCATCATAAAAGATTGGCTTCCTAGAAACGCTGTTCAAATATCTACAGCTAAATTAACCGATTCCATTCCACCGACTAAGCTGAGTTTGCGTGAAATTGCGGGAAAATTATATTTATTCGGTGGTCAAGGATTCAAACAATGTTCTTGCCAAAAGTCCAAAGTACAATGCAAAACGAATAAATGTGCCTGTAAGAAAAATAATGTTCTTTGTAATTCACGATGCCACAAATCAGCTACATGTTTCAATAAGTGATTATTACAAATAGGCAAATCATACGCAACTGAAATGTTTTTATTTTTAACCGACTTCCAAAAAGGAGGAGGTTATATGTTCGGCTGTGGATATTTTTTTTATTTTTTAAGAAGTTTTTGTTTATTGATTAAAAAAAATTGTCTAAGTAGTGGTCATTTTTTATATCAATATTTCCTTGTATGACACACCTGATTATCATAATTATTAATTATGTAGGTATATCTTACCATTAACCTTTAAAATACCATAGCGAATTATTTTTGTCATTTCACTGAACCAATTTAGGGATTTGTTCAATTCACTAGATTTATTTAGGGAAAAGATAAAATCATGTTGTTATTTTGCCATCCTCCGTGATTTGATCAAATCCCTTAGGGAATTGACCAAATCCCCGATTTTATCATATCCCTGCGACATATATAATACTAGATATGCACAAAGTATTTAACCTAATCTATAGTAAGCGTTCTGAAGCTACCAGGAACACCGCTGTAGTCCGTGTTTACTTCCTTGCTTTGCCTTAGTTTTTCGTTCGTCACCGCTTCGCTCATCTGTATAAGATGTTTTTGAAATTTCTCCGACGTTATTTCGTCAAGATTCTTTTCTGTAAAGAAAAAAAAGTGATAATATGTTTAGTAGGGTTTGGGAATTCCCGACAATTTCAAAATCCCAGGACACGAGACAACCTGGAATCAAAGTCCCGGGAATTTTCGGGACTTCGAGACTTAAGAAAAAATATTTTATAAATAATTCTGAGCGTCAACAGCTTTGTCCGACAATCTCTTTCGGATTTTTGTAATAATGCCACCGAACAAGAAAAACACTATCATTTTCAACAGATGTCGGTTTAATTGTGCTTAAGGCTTAATTAATTAAGTCTGTGAGGTATTTATAATATATGCCGCCCGAACGTTATTTAATTTAATTTTAATTAAATAATAAGTAGTTCAAAGCTTTCTGTAAGTTTTCCGGTTGCTTCAAACAACTCAAACACCTTTTTTAATGTTGGTTTTGTTTTTTTCAGCATCTCTCGTACATTTTCGTGGATATTATTATTGCTTGTTCCATTTGATTTAGGCTCTTTATGTACTAGAGAGCTACTGGTAATCGGTTCAGCGCCCATTATTTTCACATCTGGTTACCGAATACGAGAGTTATTTACGAAAAGTCTACAATACAGTTCTTCCACAATTCGTCTCGAGTCTCGACCAGAAAGTCCCGGGACTCGAGGTAACTAAAATTACGGAAAGTCCCAGGACCCAAACCCTAATTAATAGATTTGTTCCACAAAGTTGTTAGAGACTAATGTCCTTCCGCTTTGCGCGCGCATTGTGCAGGGGGTAACGGGGGGAGGGGGGGGGGTATGGTGTCGTTACTTCTGACTTCTTCCTTTTATAAAATGTACAGACAGACAGTCTACTGTCTGTCTGTAAAGAAAAAATAGTGTTTGTTATGTGATTTGACGTACCATAAATAGTCCTTAATGATTCATCTGTTCCACCGTATTCTGTAGGCAGGATATTCATAGGTACGTAACTATACAAGGTATCGAGGGATTTGTGAACTTGTATGCGATTTGCCAGTTTGACACTCATCGCTTGCTTAAATATTTTTACGATCATATCTATTCCATTGCTTTGAGCTATAATGTGAATTCCTTTAAGCTTCATTCCGAATCCTTCCTGAAATAGTTATAATAATTTAATAAACAAATTATAAAAATAAGTACCTTAAATTACTATAAATGACACAATCTACATAGTTACATGTTTTGTCTCTGTCCCTCGATATAAAGTACCTAAGCAGAAACAAAACTTCCAAATGAGCTATCCGACACTTGTGTGTGTCAGATAGCTCGATTGTGAAACAGGCTCTTAGGCGGTAACAACAAGGTTGAAAATCCGTTAAAATATATTTTCCTCTGAGTTGCAATTTGATGTTGATTGATAGAACCACCCCCAATCACCACTTAAATCACCCCACTTTTGGGGTTGTTTGGGGCCATTTTGACATTTGAGGTATAGATATGGTGAAATTAAGATGGCGTAACTTTTTCCTCTATGAAGATTTGTTTGGGGCCATTTTGACATTTGAGGTATAGGTATGGTGAAATTAAGATTGCGTAACTTTTTCCTGTATGAAGATTTGTTTAACGCCCTGAGCGAGATCTCTAACCACCCCCCCCAATTGTACTATTTCACAGAGAAAAGTGACATCCCAGGACCAGACAACGGTACTAACAGTTTAAAAATATTTGCTGACTGACAACAGATGTCATGTTGCTTGCCTGCGGCGCCCGTTTTTATACGGCGCCCCAGGCGGTCGCCCAACCTTCCCCCCCCTAACGCCGCTACTGCTCACAAACATACCGTCAAAATCATTATCGCCAGCCGCATCTCCACGATGTTCATGACCTTGAACAGCTCGAACATGTCCACGTCCACGTAGTCGAAGATCGCGATCATGCCGTTGTTGTAGTCGTGCGCCTGCGCATACTCCACCACCTAAAACGTAACATAATGATTTTCCATGTTTACAATAATAACTCGAATCGAAATCTGTAAATATAAAAGTGAAAGATCGTTTATCACAAATTCTCAATTACCGCTTGACGTACGAAGATGAAATTTTGCAGAGAAATGGTTTTTAGTTTGGGAACGATTACCAAGAATTATTTTAAAAATTCACTCTTTAAGGGACGAAATAGGGTATCCAAAAGTTTGTATGGACCGCCTTGACATACAAATATTAAGCATAAGCAAAGAGGTAGTTTATTCTTTTATCTTAGAAACTCAGAACGGGAGGTTAATTGACTTTATAGAGGTATATGGATATCGAGCGGTGATCCAAGGAAACCCAATTTAACGCGGCCGTGGCCGCGGGCAAGGCTAGGTAGGTATATAATATAAACATTTCTTGTCTAATAACTTACAAGATTTACCTTTAAGCTAGGAAATAGTTTAGTTGTCTCAACGGTTAGAGGTTAGAGGTAAGTTTTATTACACAACTGGACAAGAAGGTGCCCGAAGTTTACTTCAATTACACTTCTTTTTTATGCTATGTTTTCCTGTTTGTAATGTAAATTGTAATGTATAAAGATAGAATAAAAGAGCAGATAACCTAATGAACCAGCAGATAACCTATAGGGGAGACTGGGACACCTAATCACCCCCTTCGTTTTTAAACCTAATTTACGTAATCCTATTAAAAAACGGCACTGAAATGCGCTAAACGGCTTCAAGAAATGTGACAACCAATAGAATATAAAATATACTTACTACTAAAATAAAAAAACACGAAATTGTACCAGGTGTCCCATATTCTCGTATAAGGATCAAGTGAGACTTGATCCCCCAAAGCCTAAAAGCAAAAAATAAATGATATACACGTAATAATACCAACAGTTTTAATACTATTAAAGTATTAAAAATGTTGGTATTATTACGTGCATATCATTCATTCATGCATATCATATCATTTATTAACTTAATATACCAAAAAACCTTAAACTATTAGGTATTGTTTTAATCCCGAACGCATTTTAGCAAATTTTCACTATAACAATTATCACTGGCCTATTTCAAGATGTTTTTTTATCTTTTGGGACTGTTTTTTAATATTTATCTGCCCTACGACTAAAATCATTTATTTATAATTGAAAATATTTTGAGTAGCACTTGATCCCATCATTGATTAAGAAATTAATAATTATACAAGTCAATTAAGATTTTATTAAGTACTTATTTGAATAAAAACTAATGAAACATAGTTAACACTCGTTTTATATATAGCCGTCAAAATAAAACAAAAATAATCGTCGTCGTCGTATAGACGAAAATTATATTATTATTTTTAATGTCATATTTAATTAATTATTAATTAAATACGACATTTAAAAAAGGGCCAAATCTGAATTACTGATTGTAGAATATTAGCGATTAACATATAATATAATATACACAGTCTCAATTACCAAGTCTCCCCTAGGGATCAAGTGTCAAGATTCGAGGTAATTTTCCCTTATTTATACTTCCTGGCTACCAGCGCGGCAAGCTACATTTAACTTGGAAACTGAACTCGGAGGTCGTTCCCGCATCGAACAAAGTTCAGTGTTGAATAAAAATGGAGTGGAACCATCTCACGGTCACGTACTTGGTCTTCCTAGCCTTGTTGGTAGTCAGTGAAGCCGTTGGAGGGGAAGAAAACAATCCTAATTTGCCTACGTTAGTAATTTTATATTTTTAGTTGTTATTCCGTACACCGAAGTACCTACCTAAATATGACTATGCAAGTATAATTTAATACTTATCTAATAATAAAATAAGCAGACCATGAATTGGATAGCGAAGGTTTGGCCAAATTAATATCCTGATATTATACCTTAATATTACCTATACCTACAAATTACCATGCCTTTTTTTTGTGTTGTAACTTGGGTTTTTCGTCTTCGTTTATAATATTATATTTTTATAACATAAAATCTTATACCTAATTAATTTGCCTATTTGCTTATTCGTAGATCAACGCCTAAAGCGGATACCAGCCATGAAGTAGCTCTTTTGGGTCTGAATTCTGACCTGTGTAGGGACAACCCGAGCACTAGGTACGTCGCACCAGCCAAAGACTGCTTTGACTACTTCACCTTGGCCATTTTCTGGGCGCCTGGTTACGCGTACAAGCAGAAGCTTAACAAAGTACCAATTCGTAGAGACATCGTTTCGTCGTGGATCATCCACGGCCTGTGGCCATCGTGGTCTAGTGGACAAGAGAACCCAGCGTGTAAACGGTCCGACGTATACTTCGCAGAGTACCGTTTTAAGACAGCAAAAGTTCTTACGCCGCTACCAGGCAACAATAATCTACACAGTGTCCTAATGAACACTTGGTATACCATACTCGAAAAACCAACCAAAAACTTCTGGGAGCATGAATTCAACAAACACGGAAACTGCGCTACTCGTTCTTTGCAGATTAAGGATGACGTTGGTTATTTTCAAAAAACTTTTGACTTGTACTACACGCTCAACCTCGGTACTAAATTGTCTAATGCAAGATTTAGAGCTGGAGATAGTAAAAAGTTATCAGAAATCATTGGCATACTTAATGACAAAGTTAAGGCCAAAGTTAAAGTTGACTACACAAAGGAATTCGTAAAAAAAGTAAGTACCTACTGAGCATTTAGCTAAGTTTCATTCGCTAATTACGACGACAAAGTTCGAAAACAAATCACTTCGCCATGTCACATATCGATGCTTATGTCTCTAAGCGATGCTTATGTCAAGTAACATACATTTTTGTTTTCGAACTTTGTCGTCGTAATTAGCGATGGCAACTTGGCTAAAGGTTGTTAAAACTTGATAAAATTTGCATTATTTATTTGCATATAATTGCATTTCTTCAAGCTAAAATCAAATATTATAAGTTCCGCCCGCATAAATACAGTATCCCTCCCAGTAAATACGCACTCAATAATTTGAATTAATTACCTCGGACATTAAAATTCATGAAATTTGGGACAGATTTTAAAAATTTTCGTACAAACTTTCAAGCCTTATTTTCACCATTTCACCATTATTAGAATTCACCCTCAGAGGGTGAATTCTAATAATACTCGTATATTCGTTTGATTTTTAATATGTATTTTTGTTTTAGGACAACACTTGGAAAGCGTATTTGACAGAGGTGTTTATCTGTTATGACTTTGAACTCAAGCCCATTGACTGCCCTAAATTGAGCCGTCAGGAAAATGACGGTGACTTGATCGTTACGTATCCGAATACTGTTCCCAATATGACGTCATAGTCCAACAATATCACTGCATGGACTTGAGTTTTAGGTGGTTTACCTATTTAACTGTGTCGCTGTGACGTCACAGGCAAATGTATACAGTTCCTTCAGCTCACCATATTTAATAAACACGTCATAAAAGATAATTTTTAACCTTCATTACGTCATAATACTACTTAATGCATTTTAATGGTAAAAAATAAAATTAATTAGAACAAGTAGTAGTTTTAATCGTTCTTTTTTATTAAATATTAAATTGATGTGTGTAAGTCCTATTTAAAATAATATTGGTTTGGAAGAAGTGGTATTTATGTGGCTAAAAAGAACAGGGACCATCAGTGAAAAAAATAATGAATTTTGGAGTGTGTTTGAAACGGGTTTGACGTTTGTTTAACGTTTGTGAGAATACCATTTTGCAGTTTTAAGTGTTAAACATAACGGGACTGGATGGTACCTGTATTTATTATTGCAGCATTTAATTAGCAGAATCGACCTTCTGGTGTAGCAATTTTGAACCTTATTGCCATTTGTCGAGTATTAAAGTCGAAAAGTGGTCCACCGCGGTCCATCGGCGACCGTTCATTATATAAAAAAACTTAGTACTTACTCAATACTTACAGAAATCAAATATTTATAATAATAAAGAAATCCGTGTTCGAACTTCTTGCCGTTGTTCCTTAGTATGTAGACTCTCTCGTGCTCTGACGTCATCTTCGGCAAAATGCAATCCACTCTGAACAGAATAATATTATGACAAGTGTAAAAATGTGGTAAAATGTGCACATACACGTACTTTTTTAGGGTTCCGTACGCAAAGGGTAAAAACGGAACTCTATAAATGAAAATTCCAACAACTCTATAAATGTTCGTTCGTCCGTCTGTCTGTCTGTCGCCAGGCAGTATCTCGTGGACCCCGATAGTTAAAATATTTACAAATGATGCACCTCTGTTGACGTTTTAATAACAAATAGTAAAGACAGAATAAGATAAATATTTAACGGGGGCTTGCAATATTCACTGAATAGTGAATATTGAGCTGTAGTTATTCTAGATCTATGGACGTTTTCACGCCACGTCAATCTGGTCCTGTACTAAGTATCCAAAGAACTTGTATCACTTAGGCCCACTTGCGCAGATTTGCGTTAAAGTTAACCCTGGGTTAAACGTCATGTTATGTCTCTCGTTCTTCGCATTTATGAAAGAGAAGGCGTGATACCATATATTTTTTACCTTTATCAAGTTGTAATATCTGATTATTTCTTAGTTTATTATAAAAAACTAAATTTTTAACATGTAGGAAAATACACATAACTCATAAACTCAAAACTATTATGTCACAACTCCACCACAGTGGTCTTAACTTACACTTACTAGTATATTATTTATAAACAAAAAAATAAACCGACTTCCAAAGTAAAAATACACATGTACAACATGTATGAAATAAATCTTATTTTCTAAATAATTCCCCTTTTAAATTCGGCTAAAATTTTAACTATTTCTCTACACAATCTTCATTATTTTGAAGTCGGTACCAGCCCAAACAATATCCTGATAAATCATTAAATTTCGAGGTGTTTTCTCGATTCCTCATGGGTGCCATCATCAGGTCACCACTTTGGTGACCAACTTCGGATTATACCCTTTACATAAAAAAAATATTTTGAAAATCGGTCCATAACCGGCAGAGTAATCCGTGTCAGAGTAAAATACTATGAGAAGAACCTATTATATCATCATTATGTGATGATGGTGGTGATGATTGGTTTGGATTGGTTGGTGACGTTGTTCTGTCACACCTATAAATATGGAGTTAATATTTTCCCCGCAATTTTTCCAATATTTTTTACCGTTTAAATTTTAAGACCAACGACAGCGAGACATCGGAATTGCAATCCATTTTTACTATCTATGTGTATACATATAAGATAAGATTTTCCATTTCTTTGTAATTTTCTATATCAAATCACACATTTTATAAACTTCATGTCACGTCCCACGGGAACGGGATAAAAAGTATCCTAATTAATTTAGCTTTAAGGAATTAGAGACAATCGTGAGGCCCAACAGGGGTTTGGGATTTTAAGGACTAGAAGCCCAAATTTCGTAACTATTATATAACTAATCTAACTATTATATAAATACTCGTAGTATTTGTAATCATAATTCTATTCCGGTCCGCGCGGTGTCGCATTCACACGAGATCGCGCAACGTGCGAGTGAGACAGCGCGCGGATCGAAACAGTAAAAAGTAAGGATGGGCCGAATTTGAACCGAATACGAACTTCGGCCGAACATTCGGTAAAAATTAAAAATTCGGCCGAACTTCGGTTCAATTTCGCCGCGCTTTTTCGTGTTGTGACTTGTTTACGCACTTGCTGCAAATATTTCTAGATGTGCCCCGCCCGCACTCCGCGCTTCCCTGCGGGGCCGTTAGCCAGCTAGTCATTTGTAAAGACGTCACCAGCTTGTCACGTGCTATTGTTTACATTACGCAAATTAAATAAAGTGATTTTATCATTATTTGTTTGTTACTTTGTTTTGAAGATGACTGGAAGAAAAAAATCAAGTGTTTGGACATTTTATAAGGAAACAGACGACCAAAACAAAGTGAAATGTGTCATATGTGGTTCGTTGATATCTCGTGGTGGTATTGGCCGTAAAGCGTCTACTTCTGCTCTCACTAACCACATTTGCGTGAAGCATGATAGACAATTTGCTCAATTACAACATCCTGTTCACTCGTGTATTCCAATACTGCTCTCCATTAGTGCTTCGACATCGAAGACTACTGAGGAGGTACCCGTGCCAATGGAGTTATCCTTACGTCAGGCATCTATTGAGGGCTTATTCTAAAGTAAGTGGAAAATAGATGACCCAAGGGCGAAGCAAATACACAGAGCAATATCAGAAATGATCGCATTGGACAATCAACCGACGTCTGTTGTAGAAGATGCTGGATTTAATCGGTTGATAGCTGTCTTAAAACCTAAATACCAGATTCCCAGCTGAAAATACATCACTGAAACTGTACTGGTTGAAATGTATGATCAGTTGAAAAAAATGATTTTTGACCAGTTATCTGCAGCTAAAAATATTACAATCACAAGCGACATGTGGACTTGCATAAATAATATGCTGTGTTTTTTAAGTTTTACCGCTCACTGGCTTGACAACAATTTTGTACTGCAACATAGGGTGCTGCAAATAAAATCCTTTTTAGACCCACATACGGCGCATAATATCCAGTGTGCCCTAGAAGAAATAGCTGAGTCATGGAATATCTCTAACAAAATTCATGTTATTGTCACACACAACGGCCGTAACATTGTAAAAGCCGTAAATGACAGTCCTTTTGTGGGTAAACTTGCTTCATTCATACTTTGCAACTAGCAATTCACGGTGCTTTGGAAGCTTAGGAAACTGTCAACGAAGCCATAGCGGCAGGTCGCCGTATTGTGACTCACTTTAATCACTCCAAACCGGCTCAAAAAAAAATGCAGCTGATACAGACTGCGCTCAATGTACCCAAGCTCAAGACGTGAGCACCTTGTAGGAGAAGAAGGCGTCTTCTCTCGCCGCCGGGCCCCTGAAAAGGGCCTTACAGCGGTAAAACATGACCAGGGATGATACCCCTCTACATGTGGTCTTCTTTATTTTATATTTTTTAAAGAGGACGCGCCCAGTACGAGTACTGGGCGCAAGACGTCCGTTTTGTGGGAAGACCCCCCGCGACAGAACGCGGGGTAAACCCGAAGTGCTAAGGTGAAGAAAGGCGACGGCCGAGGGCGGCCAAGACCGACAGTCGACTCCGGCGAAGCGTGGGGCCCCGGTCCGGAGACCAAGGAACGCGTATGGTGCCGCTCCCACACACTCCGCATTTTGTCGGACTGCGGACACAACCAACCTGGGGAAAAGGGGGGGAAAATTTTTCCCGAACCCCAGACTTTTGATGTCGGGGGGGAAAGACAACGCCACGGTGTCTACAAGAGTGGCATTAGGGTTGCCACCCGTCGAGCACCGGGCGAGTAAAAGAGATATGCACCGGTATTTAGTTTACCGGCGCGGGGATAGGGTGCGGGGGAAAACGATCCAGCGGTGGTCGGGGCGTAGAGCGCGCTAACGCGCCGAGGCGCCTCCTCTTCGGGGGCGAGACGGCAAGCGGCGTGGCTCTGCGGAGTCCCCAGCGCTGATGGCATCACGGGGCAGAGGTTTGCGGTCAGGCGGGCGGGCGTGCCACGGCGCCAAGTCGGCAAGCTCGACCAGGTCCGAGGCGTCAGCTCGCTGGAACAGGGTGGTGGCGAGCCTGCAACAGAAAGCTTCCACGCTCGTTATATGGAGGTCTCTGTTAATGGTGGAATTCCTCACGTACCGCGGTGCTCCAACGATGCGGCGCAGCACTCGGTTCTGCATATGCTGCATCTTTTTTTTAGAGGACGCTGCGAGCAGGTGGTGCCACGCGGGAGCCGCGTACGTGAGGCGTGAGCGGATGTATGTTTTATACAGGGCCAGCCTCATGTTGAGCGGGACCTGGGGAGCTGAGTAGACCGGCGACAGTTTGGCTGCTGCGGCTCTGGCGCTGGCAACCGCGGCTTCACACTGGGGGTGCATGGTCAGCCGCCGATCTATGATTACGCCTAGATACTTGGCAGTCTTACCCCATGGGATCTCCCTCTCTCCTATCTTCAGGGCGGGCGGGTATCCCCTCTTGCGGGTAACGGCGAGCGCCTGGGACTTACCGGGATTCACGGAGAGTCGCCATTTGCTCAGCCATGCCGGAAGAAGGTCGAGGGTCCTCTGGAGCTTCACGGATGCGTGGGCTAAGTTTTGGGAAGTGCAGATAAAGGCGGTGTCGTCAGCATACAAGGCCGCGGTAGTGCCAGCGTCAGTGGGCACATCGCTGGCGTAAAAATTGTAGAGGCTGGGCGACAACACGCCACCCTGCGGGACGCCTGCGGTGATGGGGCGTGCCTCCGAGAGGACCCCGTCGACCTTGACCCTGAAGGTCCGGCCCGAGAGATAGGAAGAGAGGAGTCTTACCAAGTGGCTGGGGACATTTGCCTGCAGGAGTTTGTGGATTAGGCCTTCGTGCCACACGCTGTCAAAGGCCTTCTCCATGTCCAAAAAGACGGCCACTCCAGAGGCATTCCTATTGGTAGCATCTGTGAGGAGGTGCACCACGCGGACCAGCTGCAGGGTTGTGCTCAATTGGGAGCAGAACCCGAACTGTTCCCGCCGAGGAGGGAGAAAGGGGGAGAGGTGTTTGAGGAACAAGATCTCGAAGGATTTAGATAAGGTGGAGAGAAGGGTTATAGGGCGGTAGCCCTCCGCCCGTCTCAAGTTCTTATGAGGCTTGGGGATGGTGATGATGAGCCCCATCTTCCAAGTGACAGGGAAGTGGCTTGTCCTCACGATGCCGTTGAAAAGGCGGGTAAGGGCAGCCACTGTCCTAAAAGGCAGGTGGCGCAAGGCTGTATTAGTGATCCCGTCAGCACCGGGGGCCTTGCGTGGCTTGAGGCGGGCGAGGATCTTTTTGACCTCTCTGGGGGAGAAGGAGAAGTTTGGACGTTCAAGGGAGGAAAGGGGGGAATCTAGGAATATTCTTACCTCCTCGGAAACTCTGGCTACATGGTCGGTCGCCGTCGTCGGTAGCGGCGAGAACTGCCGCTCCAAGTGGTCGGCGTGGATCTCGGCACGGTCCTCTGCTCTGTACCTTGGATTGCCATCTGGGTGGATCAGGGGTCTGATGGGAACGGTTGCACCGGTAAGACTGCGGCAGGTACGGTGCAGGGAGGTCCAGTCCTCACCTGCGTCCGTGATGCGCCGCGTCCACAAGGCCGCGTTGTGGTCCTGCAGTGCCTGCTTCACCTCTGCGGTGAGGCGGTTCAGCTCGTTTTTGAGCCTTGGACATCTGTTAAGCTGCCAACGCCGCCGTAGCTTCTTCTTTTTAGAAATCAGCTCGGCTATATGGCGTGGCAGCGGTCGTCTCCTAGGTTGGGAGCTGGGGGGCTGCTGGGCGGCCGCCTCCATCGCAGAGGTAATAGCTGCGGTGATCTGCTGTGTCATGCACTCTACATCGTCCACAGAGACCACCGGAAAGTTGGGCGTGGAACTATGCAACTGCAGGGCGAATACCTCCCAGTCGTAGACCGGGCGGGGAGGTGGTGGGGGGATGCTGGAAGAGGCAGCACCAATTGTGGCCAGCACTGGGAGGTGATCCGAATCGAGCGCCTCGTCCAGCACCTCTTGTTGAAAGACACCAGGGAGGCGATGGGTAATCGCGATGTCCAGGACGTCAGGAGTGTGGGTCGGACAATCTGGGTAATGCGTGGGGGCATAGGTGCCCACTACGGAGTATCCGACGCGCTCGGAATCCGCGAACAGGCGGTTTCCGTCCGCGTTTGACGTGCGAGAGCCCCAGCCCGGGTGCTTGCAGTTTAGATCTCCGGCAATCACAGTGGGATCCTCTGATAGGAGCCCGTGGATGTCGGAGATATCTAAACGCGAGCCCGGGTGTTTGTAACACGCGTAAATGCGCGTCCGGTGCGAGCCGAGCATCAGCTCTACACCGAGGGCGTAGAGCGAGGTGACCGAAGGAGCAGGGAGGAGTTGGTGGAGGTGTCGCCTGCCCACGAGGACGGCAAGGCCTCGACGTGCAGTTCTACCTCCCAGGTAATCCTGACGGTAGATGTGGAAGCCCGGGATGGACAAACGGTCCTGGGGAGACAGGTGGGTCTCGCTGAGTAAGGCAACATCTACTTCGTGTGTTTGAAGAAGGTAACGAAGTAGAGTTTCCTTGCCTCGGACCCCCCGGGCGTTCCAATGGACTATGTTTAGTCTTGAGGGTTGGGCAGTCATTTGGAAATTAATTGGGTAACTAGAGCTGCTCCTTCAGGGAGGGCCTGTAATAGAGTAGTAAAAATGTCCTCCCCGGCTTTGATTTTCGTGTAAATCAGGAGATCAGCGAGTGAAGGAGCTCGGCAGTGGAGGTGGGGGTGGGGGCCTCTCTGCGGGCGCGGCGTTGGGGGCGCGGCGCGCCAGTAGAGGGCTGGGCAGTGTAAACAGCCGCAGGGTTTGAAGGCGCCGTAGCCACCTCGACTACTTCGGTAGTAGTAGTGGCCATCTGTGGGACGCTGGATGCGCGAGGGGTGCGCGGGGCGCGTGGGGCGGCGCTACCAGGCTAGTTTCTGGTGGTAGGGGGAGCGCGAGCGGCTCAAATTCGGAGTCTGTGGCATCAGTGGCGTCAGTGGCGGTGGCAGCGGCAGATGTTGTGGCCGCTTTCCTCCTTTGCCGCGGCTTCCTTTTTCTCTTGCTCTTGGGAGGCTGTGTGGGAGCACCGGGTGGAATAGTACATTTTATATGGCTGACAGGTTACTGGAGCAGAAGAGAGCGATCTCGTTATATATATCGGACAACAGTGGCACAATAACTTTCCAAAATTTGACAGAAAGACAATGGGATCTTCTGGATTTTGGAAATTCAAGCAGTGATGAAGAAAAAGTCGTCCAGCCAGTGCAGAGTCCCTCAAGGTCGTCAGCCAGCAACGAAAGTATACACAGAATGTTCTGGAACTGCTACGAAGAACTGGCAGCTGCAAAGTTACCAAACACAGAAGAAACCAAAAGTCCAATTGCATTCGAGCTTGACAGATATCTCGCTGATGATCTGCTGCCAAAAGATCTGTGTCCATATGGCTGGTGGGCTAAGAATAAAGACAAGTTCCCTAACATGAGTTATCTAGCTCGGATATTTTTGTCGTCTCCTGGAAGCTCTGTATATTCTGAGCGACTTTTCTCAGAGGCAGGAAATGTGTATGAACAAAAACGAAACAGGCTTCTGCCAGAAAAAAATCTTCAGTGTTTTTGCACCATAACCTGCCTCTGGTTAATTTCAAATATGAATAGCTGTCTATTTTTACTAACTAGTCTATATTAGAGAGAAATACCGTTTAATAATAGTCCAAAATATTAAATAATAAATGATTCATAAATGTTGCCAAAATGAAAAATTTACCTAATTGCTGGTGTACGTTAGATAGAAGTATTCTTTTTTTCTAATTCAATTTACGAATGAACCTTATTAAGATGTGTCAGAAGAATGCAAAGTTTATTTAATTTTTGTTACAGGTCTGTAAGATTTTTTTAGACCAACTATTAAGGAGACCAATATAATTTAGTATTTTTATTAAGTTAAGTACCTACCTATGCAAAGATTTCTAAAACTCATTATTAAGATCTTCCAGTTTCATTGTGTGTTCTGACTAGGTAAGAGAGATTTCTAATGGTTGGTTATTATTGTTAAGAAAAGTAGTTTAATTTTTGTTTTTTGATTAAGTAAGAGAGATTTCTAAGACTTGTTGAGGAGGGCAGTAAAATTTTGTTTTTTGATTAAGTAAGAAAGATTTCTAAGGCTGGTTTGGTAAGTAAGAAGAGCGGTTTAATTTTGTGTTTTGTTTGATTAAGTAACCAAAGATTTTTGAGACTGGTAGTTAAAAAGACCAATTTAAGTTTTTTGTTTATCACGTATGATTACTTTTTCTAATTCAAATAAATGACTATGAATGAGTACATCAGACTTATTTTATTTCACTGTTTTTTTTTCATTAATTTCTATTAGGATAGTGCAAGTATATTTAGTGCAGAATGTTCGGCATTTTAACCGAAATTCGGCCGAATGACGAAGTTCGGTTCAAGCTGCCGAAGTTTGGTTCAACCGAATGTAAAACGAATTTCAGCCCACCCCTAGTAAAAAGGTTTCTCATGTTTCAAAACAATGAACAGTAAAAAGGATTATGATTACTATTTATTAACGAGAATAATTGGGTTTCAGAAACGCGAGTGCGCAGCACCAGAGTTGTTGAGCGAGTATCCATGGACGGAGATAATCGCTCACCATCCGGCGATCCGTCTGCTAGTTTCCTGGTCGATAAGAACATCTTTTGATTTTCTTTGCAAGAAAATATGCAGGTAGAGTTTAAGCATAGTCAAGCGTCTGTTATGACTTTAGAAATAAAAAGCACTTGCTATAAAAAATTTATCAATTTTAATGGCAAATTATTAAAGATTATAAGGTAAAATATTAAAGAGATTTAAGTTAAATATTTTTCAATTTACTACTTTACTTGTCTGTTAAAATATAATATTATTTTGGAGTCGAATCATTTTATATAATATCATTTATCATACTTTAATCGAATAATCATAAATCTGTATAAGTATCTCGTTTAATAACTGAAAAATTAAAGACTTTAAGTCTTTTTGTGTGAAATTTGTGAATTTTGTGAAGCAAAATTGTGAGCAGAGAGCGAGCTGATGATGATGAATTATAGCTAAGAACACTCTCGATCATGTTAGCTTTTAAACAAAAAAACTAGATCAAAATCGGTTCATCTGTTTGCGGGCTACGATGTCACGGACAGACAGATCGACAGACAGACAGACGGACAGACAGACACGTTAAACTTATAACGTTCCTCTTTTTTCAACGGGGGTTTAAAAGAGGTATTTCTTTGCCATTATTTTTTCGTTCATTCCCTTTTTTTGGTTCGAATTTTGTTTCATACTTACATGTCAGGGTATATGAATCTTTCCTTCTTCGTGATTGGTCCAAAAAACTGTGGATACAGGGCTCTGAATCTACAGATATTGTCAATTTTGCCTTTAGCTCTCTCTACGGAACCCTTATTGAATATTATCCTACGCTCCAAATAATCTCTATCTGAAAAGATATTATTAAGAAATTATGTTTCGTAAGTAATTAAATAAATAAAAATCTAACATTATATTCTTAGTTTAGCTGTATTCTTTCATTATAAATGACTCATAATGAATATAAGTATTAAGTCATTATAAATAACTTAATGAAATTTTTAAGGTTAAAAAAGCTAAATAAAGCTATTTATAAGGTTAATATCGAAGCGAGAAAAACCTCAGAATCCGGGCGTAAATAAACGCCTCTCTATCTGAAATACCGACACCGACTCAGAATAACCGACTGAATAATTACCGACATTTGGTACCCCGACAAGCTGGCACGTGGAACCACTCCATGTAGATTGTAGAACCACTCCTACTGACTTCCTAATGATGCCTCATCCGTAAAAATAAACGCGATTGTCTAGCGCACGAGTTTCCAACCAGTTAATCTAATTAATGAATGAAAACGGCTACCAACCTAAGTTTATTTGTATTCATTCCGTGACAGGCTCTGCCTAATATTTGTAAATAATAATTACAGTGTTGAATTTTAAAATTGTATAATACTAATGTATTATGTGACTTTAAGATAAAACAGTGAATTTAAGAAATACCTGCATTAATTCGTTTGCAAGAAATAAAAGTAATTTTTACACTTTAAGTTTATTTTCTTACTTAAAGATATAAAACTATAAACTAAAATAAATTTAAATAGCCCTTATATTGTGTTATTATTTAATCCGTATATGGGCAACAACCAGCCCGCGGGCCGGATCCGGCCCGCTGTAAGATATGATCCGGCCCGCGAGACATTTTTAAAAAACACAATTAGAAAAATATTACATTAGGTACTATAAGTACCTAATGTCATATTTTCTCACGGGAGTGACAGACGTGTGAGGTGACAAAGAGTGAGGCGGCAAACATCAAATCCTTTGATGTTAGCCGCCTCACTCTTTGATAATCGCCGCCACTCAGCTTGCTCGATCAAATTCTTTGAGGTTTGCCGCCTCACGGGCGACACATCCAAAGATTTATTGCTTCTCAATTATTCTAAACTAGTTTATTCCAGATTATTCCTTCATTTTGACTATATAAGCGCGTGGATGACCCGAACGTTAGTTCAGTTCTATTTGAGCTACCGAGGTGATAACTTGGACAAGCGATATCCTAGCGAACTGCTCGAGCCGTCAACTTGCTTTATGACTTTGTGTGCATCTTGAGTGGTCACTAACTATAGTTTGATATTAAGTTTATTGAACGAAAAGTAAACAAAAATGATGTCTGGTGGAAAGAAATGAAAAGTAGATACAGAGGGTCGCCAGTTTCAAGAAAAATGGACTGAAGAATTCTTTATAACTTGCACAATGGTAAGCTTATTTGTTTGCTGTGTAATGAATCCATTTCGGTAATGAAAGAATTCAATATAAAGAGGCATTACTCAACTAAGTATGCTACGCTGAACTCACTGACAGGACAATTAAGAACAAAGAAAATCCAGAAGTTTACCGCAAATTTAGAAAAACAGCAACAAATGTTTCATAAACAAAGAACACAACTTGATAATGTTGTGAAAGCTAGTTTTATAGTTATCTCAAAATTGGCAAAGGTATTAAAACCATTTGCCGAAGAATTTATCAAGGAGAGTAGTTAGAAGTTTGCGGTATTTTTAGTCCTTAAAAGAAAAATGAATTAAAAAAAATAGTTTGTCAAGACGAACTGTTGTTCGACGTATAGAAATGACGGCTAATGATATAAAAACAACATTGACTGACCGTATGGCTGGTTTTGAATCATTTTCAATAGCATTAGACGAGAGCACCGATTTGTATGACACAGCTGAACTGGCTATATTTATTCGAGGTGTTGATAAGGAGTTCACTGTTACTAAGGAATTGCTTGCTTTACAGCCGCTAAAAGGAACCACTACAGAAGAGGATATTTTTATTGAAGTTTCAAAAGGTATTCACAAGTTTTGGCTTGCCATGGTCAAAATTAATTGGAGTATGCACTGATGGTGCACCTTCTATGGTCAGCTTACGTAAAGGTTTCATCGGAATTTTGAATGAAAAAGCAACAGAATTAAATGTGCAAAAATATGACTTGATAGTCCTTCATTGCATTATCCACCAACAGAACTTGTGTTCCACCAACAGAACAACAGAATGTTATGAATGTGGTAGTAAAAACCATCAACTTTATTCGATCCCGAGGGCTTAACCATCGTCAGTTCAAGGAGTTTTTGGATGAAATATCAGCTGAATATAACGACGTAACATATTATTGTGAAGTCAGATGGCTGAGCAAAAGAAAAATGTTGAAACAGTTTTACGAGCTTACAAATGAGATAGCAGACTTTATGAACATAAAAGATAAACCATTATCTGAATTAAATGACCCAAAATGGATATGTGAATTAGCATTTCTGGCCGATCTTACAGGCTATTTGAATGATTTAAATTTGAAACTTCAAGAACAAGAACAGTTAGTAAATGATTTGTACAGCCATTTGAAAGCGTTTCAGATCAAACTACGCTTATAATCACAGATGCTGTCTGGTAACAGTTACCATTTCAACACGCTCTCTGCGTAAATAATGAATAACGTATATTGCTTATGCTCAATATGCTGAAGAACTCAAGTTACTGTTGGAACAATTTTCGAACAGATTTAGCGACTTCAAAAACATGGAAGACTGTTTCAGTTTATTTGCTACTCCTACAAAATGTAATGTACAAAATGCTCTAATACACAAAAGGAGTTGATCGAGATTCAAGAAAACTCACTCCTAAAATCTAAATTTGAAGACGTAGAGTTGTGCGATTTCTACAAAAAATACCTATAAAAAGACAATTTTCCGTAGCTTAGAAAATTCGCAACAAGATTGATTTGTGCGTTTGGCAGTACTTATAACTGCGAACAGTTCTTTTCATTGATGAAAGTTAATAAATCAACACATCGTACAAGACTGAGTGACGATAATTTGGAAAATTCTTAACGTCTTTGTATCAGTGGAATTAATCCAAATATCGATGGATTAGTTTCCCAAATTCAAGCTCAAGTGTCTCATTGATTTCGGTGTATTTAACTTTCGTAGTTTGTAAAAATTGCAAATTTAACGATTTAATTATAATGTACCATTTTTTTAAATTTTATTTTATTATTTTAATAAATTCTCGTAAAGAATATTTCAATTATTTTACAATATTAGTTTACTTTTCTTTGATTAGGGATTTTTTTGAGATGTTTGTGTCCTTTCATCCTTGTTTAAGGCATGAGGGTGTTGAGCATCGATGGCAATAACTCGTTACTAACTCACAAGTTACCGGTGAGCCTTTTACTACGTACATGTCAAAGGCTGAGAGCTAATTATATGTACCTAAAAATAGTAGCATAATATTATAATAATAAGTTACATTATGTACATATGTTAAAGTATCAATACATTTTGTAAAAACTTATACATTTTAATTACTAAATACAAATCTTTATTTCCAAGGAAGTTTCAGAGAAACTGGCTTAAGAACGACATTTTTTACTACAATTCTCACTCTAACTGTTTATCTGTAGCCCCACTTTAACTGTTTATCTGGTACTATAGATCTTGTTACAAAAATTTAAACTAATATAGACAAAAACAAATACTTTTAGGTATATTTATACACTTGAAAAAAGCTTTCGATACAGTTAGCCACGTAATACTTTTGGACAAATTGAAAAGCATTGGATTTTCTGATATTTCGTACAATATGTTTAAATCTTATCTTGCAAATCGATACCAAATCGTAAAAATTGATTAATGTGAAAGTAGGCTTAGACTTATCACGAGTGGTGTCCCTCAAGGATCAATTTTAGGGCCCCTTATTGTTCCTCATTTCCGTAAATAGTCTACATCTAGGGCTTAAGGGAGATGCTAGACTTTACGCAGATGATACCTGTTTATTTTATTGTGGTCAAACGATACGTAGTGTCATGTCTGATGCACAACATGATTTAAATTTATTAAATATGTGGTTTCGTTCAAATTTATTGACAATCAACACAAACAAAATTAACTACATTATATTTAATACTAAAAATAAAAAAATCCATGACTACGAACCACTAAAAATTTACAATCAAATAATTAAAAGAGTAGACAGTGAAAAATACTTGGGGTTGATGTTAGATAAACATTCAATCTATAGAAAAAGTTAAATCCAAAATTGTATTCTCTGACAGGACTATTATACGGCGTTGCTCAATTTTTACCTATTAGAGTACGTCATACTATATACAACTCATTAGTAAAGCCACATATTGATTTCTTAATCGAAGTTTGGGGCACTGCAGCTTAGTCAAATTTACAAACTATACAAACAGCTCATATAAATTACTTAAAATACTGTTTAATTATGATTACCTAACGCCAAGTAACAAAGTTTATACAAAAACTAAAAAAATGACTATTCTGCAAACATATACCTACTATATACTAATAGTATACTAATAATAAAAATTATTAACAAACATATTCATTCCGAAATTGAATTAACCATAAAACACCAAATATAAAAAATAAAATTAAGAAATTCGAACGACATCGTACTTAATATACTGAGAACAAATTACGGTAAAAAAATTTGCTCTTTGAGGGAGTACAGATATTTAATCGTCTTCCAAAACACATTAAAGAAGTAAAAACAATGTCTAAATTAAAAAAAACATATTAAGGAGCATATAAAAAAATTAAAACTTAATTAAAATGATATAAAAACAAGAATCGAGCTGATGATGATGATATTATTTAAAAATTTAATGTTATAAACTTCATATTATTACTATATAACGTATAACTCCCCTACAGGCCTCTACAATATCATTAAAATATCTTTATTTAGTCATAATCTAATAAATAAAATAACAATTTATGTTATTTTATATCAAAATAAGATTAACTCGGTATTATTTCGTAACTCATAAAATTAACGCAAATTATACATTTCCATAAACAAAATATCAACTTAATATATTCAATTAAATTTATCTCTAATTATTACAAAACCCAAAAATGAGTTAGCCACATCCAGTTATGTGATACGAGTATATCTATAATATTATTCTGTGTTTACGTACTATGTTTTTACTAACTACCCTCATTGTGTTTGATACTGAATGTTAAGACTGACTATTATTTGTGAAGGGACTTTGATCTATGACACGTCACTGTACGTTCCGAGTCTTTGTATTGTGTAACTTATTGTAAATGTTTTCTCGTGTAAAGTGAATTGTAAGTTCTTGTGAGAAATAAATGTCTTAAAACAAAAAATAATTAGAGATAAATCCACCTGCCTAGGTGTCTTGATCGTTAGGATCAAGACGACGATCTGCTAAGTGTCACTTAAGGCGTCTTGTCTAGGTATTGTATGGAGAAAATCGTTTGGGTAATTCGCTGTTGGAGTGATTCGTTAGCCTAATCGTTCAAAATGGCTGTTTGGCTACCATTTTTTTAACATATCCGATACATTTTTTATTTGCGATGTTCGCCGTCGATATTATCGAATGCATCTTGACTAGACGCTCTGTGTCGCTCCCTGACACTTTTCGACTCTGTCGCGCTTAAAAAAAAAATTTAGCTTACCATAATCTTTTTTGATATGGTGGTCCTGCTTGTGGAGCCAGGCCTCGACTAGGTCTATGCTCTGGTGTATCTTGGTGACGTCATCCAGCTGGTACTGTAACCGCACGTCGCGCAGGGTGTCGGGGTTGAAATCCAGTATTGGGTTCGGAGCTAGAAACTCCATTACCCCGGTCACAACCTAGAATCAGATATGAAGATTATTGGCTTGGAATATCTTCTTATATTATATAAAAAGCGCTCTGCTCAGGCGGAACGTGAGAATTTTTCGTGCGTGCAGCCGGTGTTCATCGATTTAATTCAGGCTAAGCCTTGGTGCATTCCTACGTTCACCTGAAATGAACCACCAAGACCTGCAGGGCTTTTAACATAGGTAACATAGGTACTGTTGTACATATCATGGACTTTTAGTATATATCATTACGGGATTGCATGTGCTCTTAACTAATCTGCCAGGCAAGATTTCGGGGCACTCGGTCGTATGCCATTTCTAGGTCGATGTAGATTTCTCTTTATTAGTGCGATGTTTTTCCATTAAGACGCGGATTGTCTGAATCGCGTCAATGGTCGATTTTCCGGGTAGTAAAAGGGTGATTGCTGTTATTCGTGAAGCGATGTTTCTTTCCCATATCTTGAGAATGTGCGATGTTAACTTTATATCCCTGTCATTGGGCTATGTTACCCTTGTTCTTAAATATTGGGCGTAATGTGCTATTACGATACGAATCTGGTATCATTCCTTCCCTAAGGATATTATTGAAGAGTTTAGGTTAGCCAGGATATTGATCTCCTATTTTCTTCCAGAGTTCAGCTGAGATTTGGTCTGGGCCTACGGCTTTGCTATATTTAATTTTTGCAATTGCTGTTTTGGTTTCCTCTTGTGTTAATAGATACTCCAGTTGATGTTATAATATAGCACCGTTAACCCATATGGGGTAACGGTTCGCTGGGAAAGTCCTTGTTCATGAGCTGTTCATAGTACTCCTTTGACCTTTCCGTGATGTCCTTGTTTGATGTTAGTAGGATTCCTTGGGCATCTCTTATGTATTTGTTGTGTTTGACGTCTAGCTTCGGTCTATGTTGCTGGCCGGCAGCCCTATATGTGGTGTTAAAATCTTCTGCATTTTACAACCTTTCGTAAAATTGTTAATTTGCCGCAGCTCGGGACTGTGCCGATTCTACAATGTTTTATATATGGTGCAATCTTCATCTAAATTAGATTTTTGTCAGGTTTTGAAAGCAATATTTTATTTAAATTTTATTATTACCTTAACTGTATCATTCCACCAGGAGGTGATTTTTTTAGTATTTTTTTAGTCTTTAGCTTTTTGTGATTTTTACCCATATTTTATTACCTACCACGTTTTTCTAGTGGTTTCTAAAATTTGTTTTGTGTAAAAGTATTTATTCTAATTTGTATTGTATTATAATACTTATATATTCTATTTTAAAGAAAAATCTTTCATTACCTTCCATACTTTAGTATGGAAGGTAATTGATTGACACAACACAATTTGACACAATTGATTTATGATTACACTAGTCGCGCCTAATCTCTCGCCAGTCGTGGCGGTTATCCGTCCCACTGGGTTACGAGAGTAAAAGGAGGAGAGAGTGCTCTTGTGTACTGCGCACACACTTGGGCACTATAACATAACTCCTGCGTAGCTGGCCTGGTTTCAATGAAACAGGCCACCGTCACCGAAATCGGTGTGGGAGCTATTATTACACTAGTCATATTTCATTACATTCCACTGCTTCATTACTCTCCAAGGATTTTTTCGAAAAGGGAACTGTTTTAATAAACGCCTTTAATAGCGATTTACATCTAGAAGGTATACAAATCAATTAACCCTTTCAATTTTCGAAACCATCACAATAAAATAAAATCCACACAATCATACCGATTCGGGCGAACGGTGGAATGAGTCTTTAACAATTATTAGTCACTGAATAATTTCCTGGTACATTTTGGCGCGAATACCTTACACAACGATTTGAAATTGTGTACTTAGTTTATTTGAGTGATATTTTACCAATGAAATTACTCACATACAATACTATTGTTGTTTCACTTAACCACTATTGGCCCTTAGTTTATCGCCGCCTAATAACTACCGCTGCATGACGTAATTAGTAATGAATAGAGTCCAGTAATTGCAAAAGTCTATCTTTGTAACCGTTAGAGATTTTGAAAAACGGATTAGCGCAATCGATCGGTTATGGGCAAAAACCCCCAATTTCAGACCAAACTTTTTTTTATAGCTGGTTTTCAGGTTCTTCAAGAATTGTACGTTTGTGCGTCAACGCAACGCAGTGTTGTGGCCTCGCCGATAATCGTAAATGCATAAATATGCATAAAGGAAAATTTTAAAATCTTATAAATCAAGAACTAATTGTTTAAATAACGATTCATTAAGTTGAGAGTTGATTAAAATAAGTGCTTATTTTTTTATGGCATGTATTTAAAATTGCGACCAATCAATGAAATTTTGGGTGTGCAAAAACTGAATATTGAACACTAGCTTATCAAGTTGGCGAAAGAATGTAAGGAACAAAAAATCTGGCGACTAAAAAATGCCAGTTTTGTTCATTGATTATCCAAACTGACATCTTGGCGAAAATTTGAGAAACGCACATAAAATAAAACGTAAAGGAGCGCAAAAAATATAGAATATTTATATAGAATTTTTCTCGGTTTGGGGGGGTGTGTACATTCATTTTGAAATTTAAAAATGCCGGATATTTATTTCTCGTAAATTGATATGGGTGTCGTTTACCAAGTTATTGGGGGTGCTGGGTACGAAAATGACATTCATTTCATTCCGTTCATTCCAAGATGGCGAACATATTTCATTAAAAAAATATATGAATATTTTCTCCTCCCTAGTAACCCTACAACCACATATTTTCTTCATGTTGGGAGAAAAAGAAATTTGAATTTCCTGAATTTTCCAACATTTCTATAGCTTTATACATCACTCGTATCTCAAAGTAGGCATTGCCATATTTTTTTTCTATAATCGCTTTTATCTCGGAAGCAGGTAATCCTACTGAAAAAAAAAAGAAAATTTCCTCCCCCCCAAGTAATCACGTATTTTCTTTATGATATGAGATTTTTTTGGAAAATCCTGAATTTCCAAAAAAAATATAGCTTACATAGCTGGTATCTCGAACCTCATAACATACTGTGATAATAATCATCAATCCTAATCCGCATCCCCAACAACTTTTAAATTAGTATTTATGTCATTTTTACGAATAATGAAAGTTCTCGATTTTGGAAATTAGAAGACAATTTTGTAATCAGCACCCCCATAAACCTGGAAAAGGACACGAGCCATATTCATTTTAATTAAAAAACATACCGGTTGTCTGTAAAGTCGGCTTACTGACGATAGTTGAACGTGACAACGTCAACAACAACAACAACAACAACAACAACAACAACAACAACAACAACAATAACAATAATAATAATAATAATAATAATGAGGTAAAGGCAATGCGAGCTAACGCTGGTACTTGGTAACGATAACGGGTAACAGGTAACGCATGAGTCATGTTTTTTCGTGCGTGCAGCCGGCTCCATCGATTTATAAGACGTTATCACGTCAAAAAATATACGCCATTTTTTAATTTCATTATCATATTATTCTGCACCCCAAAAACGTTGAAAACGACACGCATGCCAAAGAAAAATAAACTCCAACTGTATCCAAAAATGCGATTTTCCATAGCTTGCAAATTGTATTTTTAGCAGCCATTAATTTATCAACCCAATCTGGTTTTATAGCTGCTTACATCGTATAATGGTCACCAACTCGTAAATGAAGTCGCCTACAATTTGGATTAAATTTCTCCACTTTTTATGTGCCGATTTTTGTATTTTTTGTCACCTGAATGCTGAATGCCAGCTTAGCAATTTAGTCGCCAACATATTAATTCGCTGCCAAATTCAGTTATACAAGTATGCTCATGTGCAGTCACCAATTTATTTTTTGTTCGCAAGATTAATTATATCCCTTTAGGAAAAGACCTCTTTGTTAAAGAATTAGAACTCGAATTTTCTCATTTGCAGAATAAATTATTTACGAAAAATACAATGTAATACACATTAAAAGTAGCTACAATCTAGGTATCCTATTATTATAATAACAACTCAAATGAAATCTTAATATTATAAGTAATTTACGGTACCTACCTACCTAATAATTAATATGAGGTTTTGAATATTTAGGGACGAATTTCCAACGACTACCTAATAGATTTTGTACGGAAGTATTTAATTATGGTAAACAAGGAAGATAATAATATATAGGTATACGACACGCGTATTTAAGAAGTATAATTTATGATAGTTATAATAACATATATTAATTACTTGGTCCGTCACGAACTCCTCGACAAAGGTGATCGGGTTTCTGTTAACTTGATCGTGAGCCTTGACTTATACGGAAGTCGGTTAAAAACTAAAGGGCACTCATGTGAGTGCCCTTTAGTTCGTATTTTCGTATTCGTATCGTATGTACGATCGATCGCTTCGTTAAAACTTTTCATTTACGACGAACGACAATTTATGGACTGAAATCCCAGGCCCTATGACTTTATATACATCATATTACTGTATTATTAGTGTCTCTATGAATACTCTCGAGTTTATGCGGTAGGCCAATTCTTAGGTACAGGGCGCCAAAAATAAGAAAAATATTAATTACAAACTAACAGTACTATACTAACAGAGTTGACTAAACCACTAAACCCTATCCCCCTTACTAATAAAAATAAGATTTACACAATGGATAACTTAAAAAACGTTGCTGTCATTGTCTGATGCGTTGGAAATACACATAACAAACAAAGACGGCAACGTTGTTTATCCGTTGTGTAAATGTTTTTATAAGTAAGGGGGCTTTATTATAAGGTTACAATTAAATATGTTTTGAAAGTCCTGAATTGAGAAGAGCCTGAAAATTGTTAGAAAGATGGCGAAATTTTATCTCAGAAACAAAAAATCCGGCTCCTTCTGGAATGCCATCAGTTAGTAATCAAGTAAGTATCAAGGAAAATGATGCCATCACTTTTTCTCGTAAAAATAACCCTATTGCCTTCAATTATAACATAGCCGACACAACAATAAGTCGAGTGAACTCAATAAGGGATCTAGGTGTGACCCTGGATACTAAGTTAACTTTTAACTTCATATTGATAACATAATATGTAATCGTGCATATAAAATGCTACGTGTTGGGAAACCTTTCAAGCGCGCTTGCACGTATAAAATTCTTTATTACTCTTATGTTAGAAGCATTCTCGAATTTGGTAGTATTATATGGACTCCGCAATATCGAGTTCATGTTGACCGCATAGAACAAATTCAAAACATTTTTCTTAAATCTCTCTGCTATAGAACAAATACACACTTTGAAAACTCAGTAAATGCCGCTAAGCCTTTTTATGTGTCAAAACTGGAGGACAGAAGATTATACTTAGACTGCATTTTCTTTTTCAAAATTATTAAAAATCTAATCAACTCCCCGACTATGCTAGAAAAAATAAGATATAGGATACCACGTCACTCCTTACGTTCTCATAATCTCTTCCATATTGACTATGCTCACTCCAACTTATACCAAACACAGCTTTTTCAGACGAGTACCTAAATATTATAACAGAAATTTATCTGACCTTGACCCCTTTTGCTTTTCTATACTTATGATAAAAAACTCGCTTAAGTCAAAAATGTTAAAAAACTACATAATTATTTTTTGCTAGCGTAACTTTGAGATTTTGTAAATTTCACTTTCACACATATACTTAATATTGTTATGTAACAAAATATATTTTAATTTGAAATAATTTGTAACAACCAACGTACAACACGGGCACACACATCACAAACACTTCCACACCTCATACTCATAAACACGAAAACACGAACCCTAGTGGAACTAGTTTCTGAACCCAAGACTTGTCGTAGGGCTAGGGTTCTAAACAGACATACATACTACACAACACACAACACACACCGCAATATATACTATACACCACACACCGCACACATACACTACCTATACATCACACACCAACCTGGGATCCACGCTCCAGTATCCTATGTATCTTAGTAACATAGATAAGATTTATGAAGCTTTAGGTATATTCTTAAGAAAATGTTTGTATATGTAATATTTAAGAAAAGACTGTATGCGTTCTAAATAAATAAATAAATAAATAATATAAAAAAATCACTAAGGAGTATAAAATAATTCTTATTGTGAAATAGTTCACCTTTTAAATTCTGCTAAAATGTTACTATTTTTCTACTTTATCTTCTTATTTTTGAAGTCGGTACTGTGTAATCTGTGTTTGAACTATAATTTATGTAGGTTTATTAGTAGGTATTTTTTTTTAATAATAAGTTTAGTCAACAATGAATAATTAGTCAAAAGCTTTAACTAAAAACATAAAAAAATTAAGTAAACTATTCGGAGCTTGCAGAGCTTAAGCTCGTTGTAAAGTTTACGGCAACTTCGGAGTATAAGACAAGAAAACGTTTCTAAAAAAAAATAATTAAAACCGACTTCCAAAGTAAAAATGCACAAAAAAGTATGAAATAAAACTTTATTTCGAAATAATTCCCCTTTTAAATTCGTCTAAAATTTGAATTATTTCTCTACCCAATCTTCATAATTTTGAAGTAGGTACCAGCAAATATGAATGTGAGTTCTATAAAATATTGTTTTATCAGGATGTTGTTCGGGCTGGTACCGACATCAAAATTATGAAGATTGAGTAGAGAAATAGTTAAAATTTTAGCCTAATTTAAAAGGTGAATTATTTAGAAAATAAGTTTTATTTCATACTTTTTTGTGCATTTTTACTTCAGTAGTCGGTTTTAATTTTTTGTTTAATTTAATTCCACCGTTTCGTCCAGATTGTTTTTACAAGCCAAATATCCTTAGAAATATTATAATCATATGCGATAATTTAAATAAATTTAAAAATTCAATAAATTTTTTTGTGTTTTGGCCTGGATTAAACATAAGCAAAGTACATTATATATTTTATATCAATTCGTATTTTAAATAATACGGTTAACGTGTTCCTATTAGATTAATTTACATACAATGGATAGATAGATTTAATTCTACGCAAACTAAGTTGCGGAAAAAAACCAAGTTCTTTTTCTCCATAAATTCCACTCTAACATAAACTATTTACGTTTTTGTAGATACCTAGAATATATTTATTATAATTATTTATAAGGCAATAATATTTGGGCAGTTGTTCCATTAATTAATTATTTTTAAACAACTGTTTGATTACATATTGTGGTAATTGTTGTTAATGACTTATATTATTATATTATCCACATAAATCGGACAAAGTTGAGAATATCTGTCTATCTCTTTGTCTAGACATAGAGGTAAGGACTGTTTTAGTTTGTAAAAAGCCTATGAAGTTGCGAGAAAAAGCTTGTTTGAGTTAGAAATAAGTTACGAACAATTCTAACAAAGTTAAAAGTACACAATTACACAGTTATTTAAGTGATTGAAGCAACTACCAAAAAGCACTAAGAAATAAGTATTAAGTCGTTAATACCTACGCTCGCCCCAGATAAAATCAACAATAACACGTGATCTTGATGTTTACACAAAATCCGTTCACAGCTGCGTGTTGTGTATATGAGACTGGCTTACGGACAGCTATGTAGTTGTATGTCCTTTACATTGGCATTCAACTTGACTCTAAAGGTCCGTATTAATAGTCAGTACTTAAGATGCGACCCCGGTCTCAAGACACGGTTTCAG